>CM070818.1:5638152-5671384 GCA_036326025.1 Chrosomus eos | reverse complement strand
GAACAGCCAGTACGACGCCACGAAGAGGAAGACCAGCGCCATCAACAGGCAGCGGAAGACGAAGAAGCGCGGCAGCGTGGCTCGCGGAGGCCGGAGGAACAGAGCCCAGGACGAGATGAGCAGCACCAGCAGCTTGAAGGCCAGGGACACGTACAGGCCCTCGCAGGGCGTCCCGCAGGGCTCCAGGGAGTCGCGCCACAGCAGCTGGGGCAGCAGGAGGAAGGCCAGGGGCGTCAGGAGCGCAAACAGCCCCAGAATGCCACTCAGCACGGGCCCCGCGAAGCGCCGGCACTCCAGGGGCGAGGAGTCCTCCAGCTCCTTCGACGCCCGCGTGAGGTCTTCATTCGAGACGCTGTGCTCGGACGTCCCGGTCACGACGGTCGTGGTCTCGCCCCAGTTATCATCCTGACGGGATCAAGAGAGTCTGTGAGTGACAGTGACACACTGAGAGGATCGAGTACGGGTACGTCAGAAGACTTGCAGAAGTCCCACTGTGGGGAAAACCAAGCTTTTAATGTTGTTTATGTCTATGTGGTGTTTTTAATGTGCTTTAATTAAGACAAATCATGTGTAAATTCATCAGTCGACAGCATTGCTGTGTGTGTTCTTTTTAAAACTGCAGTGAACCAAAGACACAGTTTGAAATCGCTGCCATTTCTGACATCACACACACTAACCAATCAGATCAGCAGATCGTCAACGAGTGGATCTCTGAGTGAGTGAGTGAGTGGAGGGGGGGCTCATTTGCATATTCATAGAACATTCAAGATTTTTAAGGCATGAAGACTTTTTTTCAAAGAAATTTTTTTAAATATGTCATTTTGGTGATCAAAGATGAGTTTTAAGGGATACAATTATTGACTACAGGGGGACTATACAAACTACAAATATTTTTGTTAACTGAAATACAGCTGAAATAAAACATAAGTTGAAAAAAAATTTACTTAACGAAAATTACAAAATAAATTAAACCTAAATAGTTATATTTAAAAATATATAAATAATAAAAATGACAAGCTAACTAAAATAACACTGGATTGAGTTACATACAGTGTTATTGTTAACACATATAAATCTAAATCACTAATTGAAGCTGAAATAAAGCAAAATTATAAATATTCAATGAAAAGCTTAATAGGCTATATGCACGCATAAGTTCCGCATTTGACGCAAGGATGCTCTTCAGTTTCCGGTTGGGGAGATTAAAGCGGAGGAAAACCGAGGAAAACGGGATTATGGCAGAGTCTTCAAAATGTACCGTCCTCTCGTCTTTGAAACGAAACTTTCATATGTTTAGATGTAATTTTAAATATAGTTATGTTTATTTAATATGATTTTGAAAAGAAGC
Organism: Chrosomus eos; assembly: GCA_036326025.1. NCBI lineage: Eukaryota > Metazoa > Chordata > Actinopteri > Cypriniformes > Leuciscidae > Chrosomus > Chrosomus eos. Next base: position 5,670,036 of record CM070818.1, on the reverse strand, counting down.
ATAAACACAACGAGGGGTGTCTGTTTTGTCTGTTTTTGTGACTAATGTTTCTTTAGTATAACCATGGAGTATAAACTTCAATATAAATTCTTGGTATTGCATTGGACTCTACGATCGGCGGAAGTTATCGAGCATCCTTAACCCTTCACCGGAAATACCGCCGTGCATAGAGCCCATTGAAATCTAAAATTGGAAATGTTGCCGTAGAACCTAAGCGTACTAAAATGACTAAAACTAAGGTAAAAAATAAATAAAATAAAACTAAAAAAAAAAAAAAAAAAAAAGTGCATAAAATATTACTAAAACTAAAATAAAAAAAAAAACGCTGAAAAGTTAGCAAATTTAAAATATAAATAAATAGTCATATGTTATGGTTCTTTATTGTACTTTTTGTTAATTTTGGTGGTAAACTGCTACTGACCTCAATCTAGCAAGTGCACTGATGCCTGCCTAATATACTCCACAATTAAAATTAAGAAAAAAGAAATTATATTTAGCATGAAGTGACTCATAAAATGAGTCTATAATAAATAAAGGGAACAAATTTTTTGCACCATTAAAAACAACAAATTGGCCTAAGTCCTGCACAAAATTAAATAATAAAATAAAAAAAATAATATAAAAAATAATAAAAAAGAGAACAAATGTAAACTCTATAGCTGGTTGTAAAGCCAGAGAAAAGAAGTGTGTGTTTGATGTGTATGTGATGTGTCGTGATGTTACGGTTATCGCAGTAACACACAGGTGTGTAGCGCACTGACCCGGTCGTCTCCGCGAGTGGACTCGGCGTCCAGCAGCGGCTCTCCGGGAGCCTGGATGGTGACGGACTTATCAGCTCGACTGCTGCTGTCCCGGCTCTTAGAGCGGTGTCGGTCTCTGCGGTCCCTGAACACAACCAGCACACACACACGTTACGTTACGTTACACAGCACACAGGACAAACACACGTTACAGCACAACCAGCACACACACACGTCACGTTACACAACCAGCACACACACACACGTCACGTTACACAGCACACAGGACAAACACACGTCACAAACACACCACGTTACACAGCACACAGGACAAACACACGTTACGTTACAGCACAACCAGCACAACACACACACACCACACACACGCGTCACGTTACACAACCAGCACACACACACACGTCACGTTACACAGCACACAGGACAAACACACGTCACAAACACACGTCACGTTACACAGCACACAGGACAAACACACGTTACGTTACAGCACAACCAGCACACACACACACACACACACACACGTCACGTTACACAGCACAACCAGCAAACACACTCTTCACACTGCAAACGGAAGAGAGAAGCCTCTGATCACGTCAGGAGTGGGAGATATGAGTTATTTTATTTCACATTATCAAAATATCTAGTTATTTTTTTGCTTTAAATAAGGTTTTTATATCATCAAAGTTTGATACCACTGAAATTTAACCAATTTCAATCTCACAAAAGCTTTTTTCCATCACTGAAAGAAAATAAAGGTAATTGCAACGATCTAACCTGACTTCTATTCTCACAGTTGCAAGTTTTCATCCTGCAATTCTGAATTTTTTCATAAAAAAAAACAGTCTTCTAGAGTCCAATTTAGAGGAAAATAAAAATGATCACAATTATTTTTTACATGTTTGCCAGTGTGTGCACCTGTGCTTGCGAGAGCTGCGTGAATGGGAAGACTTGTAGGAGTATCCGGAGTACTGCGACTCGTTGTCCATGTCTGGGGCCGGTGGGCGGGGTTTATGGGCCCCAGCTCCGCCCCTGGAGCGCTCCGCGGTTCCTCCCACCTGAGACTTGCGCTCCGAGATGGATTTGGACGACAGAGACAGTGGCAGCTTCAGCAGTTCCACTTTACTCCTGAGAGAATCTATCTTGGAGGCCGGAGAGGAGAGGCAGACCTGTGGGAACACACACACACCAGCCGTTAACACACACACACACACACACACACACACACACAACTACGCTTCAGATGCTCACATGGGTGCATTTAAGGCTAGTCAGGTCACCTTTACTTATATAGCAATTGTTTCAAAGCAGCTTCACAGAAATAACAGGAAAATAATGTTGTAATAATATTGTTAAATCTATCTATAAATTACAGGAACGACTATCTGTGTGTGTGTGTGTGTGTGTGTGTGTGTGTGTTATCCACATATCTCTCGAACCGTTAGTGTGATGGGTTTCAGACTTGACGGGTGCATTGCTACGGGCACGAGTGTGTGCAGTGCCGAGTTTGACGTTGTCTGGATTAGAAATGCAAAAGATATCGGTAAATATATCTGTAAAAGAAGCACTTAAAGGGTTGTGGTTTAAAATAAACATTCTGACATAAACACACTGTCAGCTGAACATTAAGTCAGACTGTTTACTTCTGAATATTATATTATATTCATGGCCATCATTTGTATATTCGCACACTGTTTGCTCAAGCGTAGTGTGTCTCTGCTCCCTGAATCCTGTAGTTGTGTCATTATGTCAGTATTTGCTTTCTTCATGCACAAATAAAAATGTCACTGAACTTTTGCTGTTTAATTGTAAAAATGAGCACGCAAACACCCCAAAGCAACCATTACTAAAAAAACCTGACTTTGCACGGGCACTTTGCACTAGTATAAAATTAAAAACCCGAAACACTGTGTTTAGGTTCTCAGCAGTTTATTAAATTAAAGAATCGCAATTACAAATAAATTTTAAATAAATATATTTTTTAAAAAAAAACACTGGAAGGAAAAGCCGATGCAGTTTGTAAATTTTTTTTGTGTACTTTGATGCCTTGTGCACACAGCTAATTAATAATGTCAGTTAAACCGACAAATTTAGTGACCAAAACAAATATAGCACCTCAATTATATTTGTATTTTAGGTTAAAAATACTTAAGTTATATAAACATGTAAATGCCACAGATGGCAAAGAGGAACACTAAGAAATATAATAGGGGTGCACCTATATGAACATTTTTGAAAAAACTCATATTTGAAGCCAATAACCGATATATTGGCAGATAAATCTAAATTTTTTAATCATTTTTGAAAGCCTGATTATAAAAACAAGTCTCACCATTAAAAGCCACGTCCCAAACACACAATTATAAAAAACTTATTATAATTTCACGAAACCTGTATGACAGACTTGTGTTCCACTTGACTATTTTCCTTTTTTTAATTATTTCAAAAATTATTAAATAATAATCCATTATTTATCGATTTATCAGGCCGTTAAAGAAAACATTAAAACATAACATAGATATCGTCTGATACCGATATGGTGGCCGATACCGTGTGCATCCCTAAAATATAATCTAAATTGATTTTACACATTTCAAACATTATTGCATATTATATTAGCACACACATGTGAGACGTTTCACGAGTTTTCATGTGCAATCATTCCCGACAGATGTTAAACAGACGTTTATAAGACGCATTTAAGACGTTTATGATTTAAAATGCAAGTAAAACTGACTTTGTTATGATGTTTAGCAGATGAACTGCTCTTTAACACACATCTTGGAGATGTACGTGTGCCATTAGGGAAAGTTAACACACATTTTCCTCAATACCTAAATTTACACACACACACACACACACATATTCAATCCCGAAACCCACATATGACCTTTATGTAAACGCTACGCCTCATCCTTAAAACACGGGCTGGGGAAATTGTTCTTAAATCATTCTCACCAAAATCGTCTCATTCAATTAAACGCAACAATTTAGCCAACAACGATTTTACACAGAAATTCGTTCTGCTCGCGCGATGAATGATGCCCATTGTGCTCGAACATCTCACAGGAATATACACACATAATCACGATTCCTGAAACGACTGAAAGTATGTTACTGAGACAAACACGTGACATTAACACACTTCGGTAATGCTTTAAGAGCATCAAAACACTTTTTGTAACTAAGCTCCGCAAAAAGCGTCCTGCACAAGGACTTCGGCATCTCCATAAAACCCCTATTACTCAGTCACACACACACACACACACACACATTCCCCACCATCGCCTGTGTCATCTCCACAGCAACTGAGCTTGTGTGTTACTATGGGAATGAATGCGAGGGTACGTGTGATGGGTCAGACGGGGGGGTGTGTGTGTGTTTCAATGGCCGTCTGACCTTTACACACACACCCCTATATGAAAGTATGAAACTTAAAACAGTGTTAGGAAATAACCGTCTATTTTAGCATGCTTTTATGCGGAGTTGTTTTGCTCGCTCTGAAGTAACAGCTCGATTCGATTATCTAAATTAGAGGCGGCACTGCCCGGCTATTTCTGCTCACACTCCTAACAAGACTCATGTGAGACGGGGCGAGACAGACAGCGTTTCTTCAAGCACAAACACACACGCTGAGTGTGTGTGGGCCGTCAGGAGTTGTTTACGGAGCTGATAAGACACCATTTGTCTAGGCCGGATTCGGAGCATGTGTCACCCATCAGTCTGAGGTGGAGCCAACACACACACAAACACACAACACACAACACACACACACCACACACATAGTTCTTTCACTGCTAAAATAAATCAAACTATTTTGGGTTTTTTCGATTCCAGATAAATATCGGTTAATGCAACAAGTCAATTTGTCGCAAGTTTATTAATGTAGGCTAGTGCATTTCCCACACATTAATTCAATTTAAACTTGGGGTTTTTAATAAATGTTTATAAGGAATACAACCAATTTGTTTATTTTAAACTTGTACTTTTCATTCTTGTTCTGTATATTTCATTTGAAGGATTTTTTGTGTAGTTAGGAGAACTAAAGTAATGTTTGTACGACCAGCATTTCACATTATTTCTGAATATGCTGCTAATAAAATGCGACTTAGCTTTTCTTTTTCCTTTCAATAACGAAATTTTGACCCAGTACGACTTATGTTCCTATCTGACATTTTCTTCACCATAAAATATGGTAATAACTTGCCTGGCTTAACCAAAATTACTGAAAGAATTGTTCATGAAATTATAAAAGTGGAATCGTGAATCAAAACATTAAGTGCCTCAAGATTCCCACAATTAGACCCAACAATGAACCTTCACGTCGTTCTAAAACGTCAGACTTTCCTTCATCTTCAGAACACAAACGAAGATGTTTTTGATATTTCTGGCCGTCCACAGACAGTAACACCACTGCCACTGTCTCAAGGTTAAACCGCTGGAGTCAGAGGGATTACTTTAATGATGCCTTTACCTTTCTGGGACTTGAAAGTGGTAGTTGTGTAAACCGTCAATGAAGGGACAGAAATCTCTCAGATTTCATCAAAAATATCTTTATAAAGTGTTCGGAAGATGATGAACGAAAGTCTTACGAATTTGGAGTGACGAGGGTGAGTAATTGATGACAGAATGTGCTTTTTTGGGTGAACTAACCCTTTAAGTTGTGTTTCCATTTACAGTCATTCAGGAGATTTTTTCCTATCCAAATCCAGTCATTTCAATAGAAATCCACATGATAGGGAAATTCGTTTCAGGGGGAAAGATCTCGACGCAGATTTCACAACAGTTCAAGTTGTTTGAGCGAATCAGCACATTAACCAAACAGAAAGCTGCTAGATTATAAACAATGGACCATTTTTGCTCATGAAGTTTCACTAATGTGACCACACCTGGGCAGAGCTCTGAACACTCGTGTTTATGTGGGAACAGCTCGTAAACGCTTCACATACAGGTGTGATAGTGGAAACATCAAACACACACACAAAAAAAACAGACTAAAATCAATGTAGAAATGTTGGCTGATTATTATGTCATGACCAATAGCAATCTGCACCACGAGACCGGTTAAATTAGCAGACAGACCTCACAATCTCAAGAGCTCCATGATAGTGAGGACCAACACAAGCGTCCGCATCCTACAAGATACTGAATATGAATCCAGGACAGCACGAGTAGGTTTTGCACCACAGATTTACTGTAAAGCCCCAGAAGTTCATCTGGTATTCAGTGTGGATGCGTTCTGCAGCTGCAGTAATGTGTGTGTGTGTGTGTGTGAAGCTTAGGCGTGGCAGCTGTGATTTATGAACGAAGACACCGGTCCCAGGTGTGTATTCTGCCTGGATATAGTTACTCATTATTCCAGGTCTCAACTGACCTATTTAAATAAAAACACAGTTGAACAAACACACATGCTCAGGTGCCACAAGACACATTACAGGCACTAAATGAAGCATCAAAATTCAACTACACTGCACTTTCGTTTATGAAGGATCAAAACATATTTTAACGTCAAAATGTTTTTAAATGAGCGTCCATTGAGTGGTTTAATCTAGTTCTCGGGTTACGGTCTCCTAGGAGACGGCACATGAGACATCTTAGGCTGAGATCATCGCACCGCACGGGCCTCAAAGCCTCGGACTGGCGGCGTCAATCACCCCCGCGTGACATGCGCGACACCTACGGCACCCGCGCTTACGAGAGTCCGAGGCTTTCCGGCCTTCATGCAACCGCAATCGACGTGACACAGTCAACTAAATACAACTAACAAAATTAAAAAGAATTTTTTTTTTGTATACGTACTGCATACAAGAAAAAAATATCTATACAACAAAAACCCTAATAAAAGGGTATCTAGTACGAGCATTAGTAATTGAGGTCTTGCTTGAGAGCGAAATGCAAACAATGACAAATCACTTCTAAACACTTGAGTACACTGACAAAATACGAGTTTGATTTAAATTTATGCACGAATAAGATTTAAATCACTAAGGTCAAATGCAAAAAGTATGCATTAAGAGTTCAGTTTCGAGGAAAACGTATACAATTACAAATACATTCATATTACCCAAAGCTACATTTATGGGTTGTGGAAAGTTTTTATTACTTTCACGTTATTTGCATTATATTACAATCAGCGCTAAATGTAAGAGCATACAGTGAATAAGTATTATGCTCGAATGGTCAACGAATCATTCTTTTGAACCGGATCCTTTCAATCTACGATTCGATTCGCTGCTTGTTCGTAAATTCCTCGCATGCGAGCGTGATGAGGGTGACATGCTGGATTCATAAACACAAAAACATGTCAAAATAACAATTAAAAACAGTTATATAAAAGTTAACAAAAAAGTAATAAATCCAAAGCTTCAGGGAGGGTGACTCCAACGAAAAGGAATATGAAACGAATCGATTCGCAAAAGTGAATCACTACGTTAAATATCACTTTATCGAGATACGACTAAACAGCAGAACCAAAACTTTATTTCGATTTGATACTATTAACTGTGGTTACAAACAGAGTCAAAACATAAAACGTCCAGGGCTGTAACCGGGAGCACCTCTTCTTCCGATCGGGCGCTTTTGTGACTCTGAACACAAAGAAGAGTCTGAAACAAACCTGCATTCAAACGCCCAGTTCACACAACACAATGAACGCGAAGCTTGAGGCTCATTTCCAGTGTGTGTAACTGCAAAGTCCACGATATATTCACGGCCAACTGTTTAACTTTAAACGTTTAATGCAACACCAGACCGAATATAATCGGTTGTCCCGGTAGAAAACAATCCAAAGGAGATATTAATGCTACAATGTTTCAGAAACGGAAGTATATTTGCGACTCTCTGCATCGCCAGTGCAACAAACCACTTTCACTCTTTGTATCTATTTTCAACAATAATCCACACGATACAAAAAAAGAGAAAAAATCCTGTTTTCTAGATAAACTCACAGTTTGCAGACGAGTAAATCCTCTTCCTGTTGTTGTAGAGCTCCGGGTCAGTGAATGTGAATGTGCTCTGGCCTGCGGCTCTACTTCGAGTCCGTGTTTTTTTTTTTTTTTTCTCACAGAAACTCACATATTTCCGTCTCCATTCAAACCTGAGCAGAAACACGCCCCGAATGAGCGGCCGACCCCAGCCGAGGCCCGAGAGCCGAGAGAGGAGAGAGGAGAGACCTCCCCCATGATCCTGCTCCGCCTCCGCTCGCAATACACAACACTCATAGATTATTAGCTGTAAATCATAAATATATCGGTCATATTTTTTCGGTTCCAAACATATATTATTCCTATTCCTGCAGGCCGGTGAGCGAATGTGTGTGTGTGTGTGTGTGTGTGTGTGTGTGTGTGTGTGAATACAAAAATCAGCAATGACCTTATGTTTGGAACATATTTGTTATAATTTATTTGAAATTGAAATGACCAAAATATTTGGAAAATATTTTATAATTATTAGTATTATTTATTAGTTGAAATTGAAATGACCTAATGTTTGGAACATAAATTTATTATTTATTTATTTTAAATTTGAATGAACTAAGTTTTGCAACATAGGCCTATAAATATTTTAACCCTAACCTATAAGCTCAACTGTAGGAATTACCTAATTTTTGGAACATATTTATTTATTATTATTTTTAGGAATTACTTAACTTTAGTGACTTTTTTTTAAAGTTTTTATTTTTTTGAAACTGTAGGAATTACCTAATTTTTGGAACATGTTTTATTATTTGAAACTGCAAGAATTACCTATTTTTTTAACATAGGATTCATTTTATTATTATTATTATAAACTGCAGTATTGAGCTAATTTTTGGAACATATTTGTATTATTATTATTATTATATTTAAACTGTAGGAATTACCAATTTCTGAACATATTTTGATTATTATTTGAAACAGCAATAATTACCTTTTTTTTTTTTGGAACATTTTTTATATTTTTTTATTTGAAACTGCAGGAATTACCTTATTTTTGGAACATATTTTGTATTATTATATCATTATTATATTTAAACTGTAGGAATGACCTAATTTCTGAACATTTATTATTATTATTATTTGAAGCTGCAGGAATGACCTTATTTTTGGAACATATTTATTTTTGGAAGATATTTTAGAAAAAAACTACATGAATGATTTTTCTTATTTTCATTGTAAACTGCAGGAAGGACCTGTTTTTTAAAATTATGATTTAAAAAAAAAATGTTTTAATAGGCTATCTTTTACATTTAGATTTTTTGATGTATGGGAATGTGTGTAGATGCACATATGGATTTGCATGTATGCATTTTAGATTTTATTGTATCAGTTTTATCATTAGTATTTATTTTCTGATGTATAAGTTTGTGTTGCCTCATTTATTGTAGGCTATATTGATACATTTTGGAAGGTAGAAAAAATTACGGTGACACACATTGGTCCTGTAAAAGGGTAAGTTGTCACAGGCTTTTCAGCAAAATGGACAAAATGTGATTCTGAAAAGAAAACATATGTATGTGTAATATTAGTATGTGTGTGCGTGCATATATATTTTTTATTAATGGACATATGTATCTGAAATGCCAAAAACTGTCTATCTATATAATTGTGCATAATAAGGCCGTGTCCAATTCATGATCAGAGATACAGTTTCAGGAAAGTGAGTAAATCAGTCCAGACAGGTTTAAGACACAGAGACGTCTCTTAAATTCACCCCCAAAAACACACAGCAAATAGTTTTTTTTAAACATATTTTTAATTTCACAAAACAAATGAGTTTTTTAAACATGAGTTTTCATTTTCCTTCAGTGCATCTAACAATCTCGCCGTTTTTAAAAAGAGGGAGAGAAAATAATTTACACATCTTTTGTTTGTCATATCTACAAAAATAAAATTAAAAGAAATGACCAGAGCTTTACAGAAAATGAACATATAAAACAGGCCGTGAACTATATTACATGAGTGATAAAAATAAAAACACAAGGTTTACGTACAGTAGTTCGCACGCGCGCGCGCTCTCCTTTCTTCCCCGTGCAACAAACCGCTGACGAGTGTGAATGACGTGACGCGATGGAGGAATGACGCGGGAAACGAAAGAAGGGAAGAAAAGAGGAGAAAAGAGTTAAAGCTACCGAGAGAAACACGTCTACATCTCTCCACCTGAGTTAACAGCAGTTACCCATACAAGCAGCGTCTCTGAAACACGTCCTGCAGTCGCACACACAAAACCATTCAAATAATAGAAGAATAATAAACGAAAGACATAAGAGGAGCGCGGTAACACTCCTCCTTCGGCATGTTAGGCGGACGAGTTAAACGCTGTTTTCATTTATTAGAGTTGCCGATCCCTTCATTTTGTTTTCGAGCAGCCGTTGAGCAAGTGACGAACAAACGTTCACAGTATTTACACGTAATACAAGTGTGTCAGGTCACATGACATGATGTCAGAATTCATAAACACGCCCCTTTCCCCCCCCCTGCGCGATATAAACAGGAGTCCAGTTAAATAGTGCGTAGAAACTGAACCAAACGTCTGTTGGATATTTTATTTCTTCCATAAAATTAAATAAAATAAAACCTTCAGCTTTTGTCGTTTTCCTTCTTTTCTGCGTAGTGTTTTACGCAATCAAACAAGCTACGATATTAGCGATATATATATATCCGTGAAACATCCTTATTCCCAGTGCAAAAGATCCTGAATCCGTGGACGCCATGAGAACGAGATGTAAAGCAGGTAAAGTGCTGGGGTTTCCTTCGAAGGACAGAGTCATGTCTTCAGCCGCGCGACATCACTTCCTGCTCGTCACGCATCACTTACGTTCTCCCGTCGACCAATCGCATTTCATTTCCTCTCTCTCTCTCGAATCGTCACTTTCCTCTCTCCGTCATCTCTCTCTCAGCGCGGGCCGAAGGGTCGTCCGTCCACTCTCTCCAGTCACGAATTGACACACACAACACATAATTCAACATGGATGGTGCTTCCAGGCGCAAGGCATGCTGGGAAGGGGCTACATCATAGTGTGTTTGCGTGAGTCTGTGCGTGCGAGATGAAAGTCCAGTGTGAACCGTCAGAAGCCGGTGGACTGGATTATAGGCGGAGCCGATTCTGTCGAGACGCCCTCTTTACCTGAAAGAGCGAAGACACGCGTCAGTGTACACACACACAAACACACACACACACACACACACACACCACACACACACACACACACACACACACCGTCTCCTGCTCCTCGTCCACTGAAGCATGCGGCCCGCTGAGGGAGACCTGGCGATGACATCACCGGCGCTTCATCAACAGGAAGTGGTTTCGTAGCTTCTTCAGGAGTTTGTAGTGATCCGCTTCAATGTCCTGCAGGAGAAGAAAAACAGCGAGATTAACATGTTAAAATAATGTGTGTGTTTGTGTGTGTGTGTGTGAGAGAAGAGAGAGAAGAGTGGTAGGTTGGTACGTGTGTGTGAGCGTGTGTTTGTAGTGAGTGTGTGTGTGTGTGTGTGTGTAGAGAGAGAGAGTGAGTGAGTGTAGTGTGTGTGTGAGAGAGAGAGAGTGAGTGAGTGAGTGAGTGTGTGAGGTGTGGTGTGAGTGAGTGGTGTGTGTGTGAGCGTGTGTTGTAAAGAGGTGTGTGTGTGTGTGTGTGTGGTGTGTGTGTATGTAACGTGTGTGTGTGTACGTGTGTGTACGTGAGTGAGTGTGTGTGACGTGAGTGTGTGTGTGTGACGTGTGTGTGTTGTGTGTGTGTGTGTGTGTGTGTGCAAGTGAGTGAGTGTGTGCACGTGAGTGAGAGTGTGTGTGTGTGTGTGTGTTGCATGAGTTACGTGAGTGAGTGTGCTTGTGTGAGCGTGTGTGTGTGCGAGCATGCGCGTGGTGTGTGTGTGTGTGTGTGTGTGTGCTGAGCATGTACGTGAGTGAGTGTGCTTGTGTGAGCGTGTGTGTGTGCGAGCATGCGCGTGAGTGTGTGTGTGTGTGTGTGTGTGTGTGAGCGTGTGTGTGTGTGCGTGAGTGAGTGAGTGACGTGAGTGTGTGTGTGTGTTGTGTTGTGGTGTGTGTGTGTGTGTGTGTGTGTGTGTGTGTGTGTGTTGTGGTGTGAGCGTGTGTGTGTGTGCGTGAGTGAGTGAGTGAGTGAGCGTGGTGTGTGTGTGTGTGTGTGTTACCCTCAGATGCTGCAGTTTCCTCATCAGCTCCTCCATGGTGTTGAAGATCTGGTCCGTGTTCTTGATCACATGACGCTGTGTGCTGGTCTGTGATTGGCCGAGCCCTTCTCCTCGACTCAGAGTCTCAGTGAGCGTCTCGGGCTCCTCCTCCTCGATGATGAAGGCCGGTGAGAACACACCGCTGTGTGTGTGAAGGCTGTTCTCGGAGTGTGTGAGCTCGTCGGTGCTGCTCTCGTCTGTCAGAGCGCTGGACTGATCTCTGGGCATCACCAGATAAAACATGTTTCCTGGGAACAGCAGGTATAGTTAACACACATCCAGAACAGTGACCCACCACTGTGTACAAGCTGACATGGGTCAAAAACAACCCAAACTGTTACTTTGTGCAATTCTGGCAGGGAAGCTAAAATTCTGGACTGGGTTGACTGGAGCAGTAAACTAAAAACCTGATATATTTAAAGGCACAGTAAACGTGACATTTATTACAACGAGTTTAAGTGAAGACTGTTATAAGCTCAGAGAAGTTCAAAGCTTTCTATTAAACTGTGATGGTGAATGGAGAAACACTGAGAAAAAAATATATTTAATTTAAAATGTATCGTCTTTATGTCATTACAAAACTAATTGGGAGATTAAATGTGAAATTATTACAATATAAACATATATTAAAAACTTATGTTAGGTGCGATTAATCACGATTAATTAGTTCATTTATTTAAAATTAATTGACAGCACAAAAAAAAGTAATAGAAATTACTAGAAATTAATTATATATATATATATATTTTTTTTACAAAATTAAATTATACCCCAAAAAAAGTAAAAAAAAAATACTAAAATGCAAAAACTGATAAAAACGAGAAATATTGTAATTTAAACTGAAATTATAAAAATGTACATATGCAATAATATTAAATTATACTAAAATAATAGAATGACTACAATTAATATATTAAATTTAACTAAAATAACATTAAAAAACTCTTATCGGTTGACAACCAGTAAAAAATAAGACAATAAAAAAAAAAAAAATAAACAAAATTCAATTAAAATTATTTTTTTAAGCATTAGTTCATCCAAATATGAATCTTGTGTCATGAATTATTCCTCATGTCTGTCAGAGTTTCCTTCATCAACACAGATGATGATGATGTTTCTGATCAAATCAGAGACGCTTCAAAAAGTTCATTATGTGAATTAAAGCCTAAATTACATATTCAGTGTATAAAGTGATCGAGTCTCTACAGAAATGTGGACTAAACCGATCATTCATAATTCATATGGATTAGTTTTATGATCTCTTTATGAACTTTTTGAAGAGTTAAAGTGGTAGTTTAGAAATCTCTCAGATTTCATCAAAAATATCTTCATTTATGTTTCGAAGATGAACTTGAGGATGAATAATTAATGACAGGCTCTATGAACTATCCTTTAAACTGTCTAGTAACGTCGTGAATATTAAATCTGTATATTAAAGGAAAGCGCTGAATGCTGATTCGCTGACGCTCAGGAAAGAGCAACAGAAAGAAGGACTGATCATTCAGGACCGGCTCCCAAAACTGAAACCAAACCTCGTCCCAGATCATATTTCTCAGTCGCCGGAGACTGAAACGAGCGCTGAGGTTTCAGACCAGTCACAATTGTTGGCAGGAAACCGGCCCAGAATGCACCAGTCACAGGTATTGTACCATAAATGAAGCCCCACCTCTGTCCTTAGAGGATTGGCTGGCGGTGACATCATCGGTGATGTCGTCAGGAAGAGAACAGCCCGCACCCATGACTGTGTGTGAAAGACAGGTAGAAGACGCGTGTGTTGTGTGTGTGTGTGTGTGTGTGTGTGTGTGTGTGTGTGTGTGTGTGTGTGTGTGTGAGAGAGAGAGAGAGAGAGAGAGAGAGAGAGGTGTGTGTGTGAGAGAGAGAGAGACAGAGAGAGAGAGAGAGAGAGGGGGGGGTGAGTGAGTGAGTGCGTTTGTGAATGTGTGTGTGGTGTGTGTGAGGAGAGTGCGTGTGTGTGTATGCGATGTGAGTGAGTGAGTGTGTGTGTGTGATGAGAGAGCGTTTGTGAATGTGTGTGTGTGTGTGTGTGTGTGAGAGAGAGAGAGAGAGAGAGAGAGAGAGTGTGTGGAGAGAGAGAGAGACAGAGAGAGAGAGAGAGAGGGGGGGGGGGTGAGTGAGTGAGTGCGTTTGTGAATGTGTGTGTGTGTGTGTGTGGAGGAGGAGTGCGTGTGTGTGTATGCGAGTGAGTGAGTGAGTGTGTGTGTGTGAGAGAGAGCGTTTGTGAATGTGTGTGTGGTGGTGTGTGTGTGTGTGTGTGTGTGTGTGTGTGTGTGTGTGTGTGTTGTGTGTGTGTGTGTGTGTGTGTGTGTGTGTGTGTGTGTGTGTGTGTGTGTGGTGAAAGAAGTGTGCAGACAAATGGCGTGAGGTGCATTTATATAATGTGTGTAGTTAGAAACAGACAGATACAAGAAGCCACAGCACCATACATGTACGAGAGAGAGAGAGAGAGAGAGAGAGAGAGAGAGAGAGAGAGAGAGAGAGAGAGAGAGAGAGAGAGAGAGAGCATGTTTGTGTGTGTGTGTGTGTTACAGAAAAGTAGCAAAAAGAGAGAGATAAGAAAAGTGTTAAATCACATAAGCTTCATCACAGTGAGATCTGAGCACATGCAGAGAGAGATAGAGTGATAGAGAGAGAGATAGAGATAGAGTGATATAGAGAGAAAGAGAGATAGAGAGAGAGAAAGAGATAGAGAGAGAGATAGAGATAGAGAAAGAGAGAGAGAGAGAGAGAGAGAGAGAGAGAGAGAGAGAGAGAGAGAGAGAGAGGTAAAAGAGAGAGACAAACTCCTCAATTCTCTGTAAAATCAATTCAATTAAGAATTTTACAATGAAAACATCCAAGATCCTTTTTTCATTAATTCACATTTGATCGCATTTCCGTCAATTGAAATTAAGCTGAAATAAAATGAAATTCAAAATGTTATATGAAAGCCTTAACTGAGGAAAGTTGACTAATGCTGGGTACACACACCTAAAGATAATCAGCTGATTTAGGGCTGATTTCCCCTTCCGTCAACCCCAGCGGTGTCCCGATGATCTGGATGGGTCTACAGAACAGTGCCCGGTTGCATAAAGCACCTTAGGTTTCTCCCTTAAGTGTGATACTTAAGAGGCGATCTCCCCTTACCTAAGAGAATAACTTAAGGGTGTTGCATATAATCTCTTAAACGGTTCTCTTAGGTAAGGGAAACATTTAAGTGTTTCACGACAGCGATCCTGGATTCACGTTATAAACGTCTGTTGTTGCCATAGATACGCAAAACACTAACAATTTCGCAGTTTCATCAATAAAGTAACGTTAAGCTAGTATGGAATGACATTCAGGACATTATTCAAAAGGAACTGCAAATTGTATTTGTATACAATTTGTATTTGTTTATTAATTGCTTCTTATTTATTAATCCAGGCACATTGATGAAACATTGATTAAAACGA
This sequence comes from Chrosomus eos, assembly GCA_036326025.1. NCBI lineage: Eukaryota > Metazoa > Chordata > Actinopteri > Cypriniformes > Leuciscidae > Chrosomus > Chrosomus eos. The sequence goes on along the minus strand of CM070818.1, from coordinate 5,654,658 downwards.
AGATACAAATTTATTTAAAATGAAATTCACTTTAAAGTTTTAGAGTTTTCTACAAAACAAAACTTAAGTGGTCAAAATCATGTCTGACCCATTCCAAATGTTTTCCGATATTGGTCATCTATCTTACTCTCATGCGGTTCCCTTTTCATATAATCAACATAGATGAAATTAAAAAATAACATTATATTATTTAAACATAAATATGAAACGTAGGCTATGTTTAAGTTTTTTTAACTTATATTTAAGCGTCACACCGCTCCGCTTTGCTCACATACTCTGGTGTGTGGCCTACATGCATGTGTGTGTGCATGTGGTGGCCTACTATTTTAGAATAATAATCAAAAAATACCCAGCAATCTTCAAATATTATTTTTGCTTGAAAATTTCTTTTTGTATAAATTGTATCTTCATTTTAATCAATGTTTCACCAACAAATGTGCCTGGATTAATAAATAAGAAGCAAATATAGTTTTTTAGATTTATGCATGTGGAAAACATCTCCCACTACCGTCTGAAAACTTCCAGTTGCAAAAGAACGCAGTGCTATAAGCAGTTGTAACACCGCAGGTAAAGTGTGTTGCGATGTGTGACATGGTCACGGTCGCCGTCTAGTGTGATGTGAAATATTGCGGCGTCAATCAAATCGCTATTCTTGCAACCATTTTTCGTCTTATTTTTGTCTGCGTTACTCTTAAGGTTACGATTTACAAACCTTAAGTAATACTTAGGGAAATGACCGTTAAGGGGTTTTATGCAACACTTAAAGGCACAATATGGAACTTTTCGGCTTTCAAAATAGCAAAAATAACTGTATCTATGTTATATATTTCTTTTAGTTGTGTACTAACATTATCCCAAAAGTTCCCACCAACTTTCAAATCCGGAGAAATTTATATTTTAATTTGAAGACACGGGCCGTGTCTTTATTTCCGTTTCGTCGCCCGTCTATGACGTCATATAAACTTTGACTCTAGTTTCTCTAACTTCGTGCGGATCCCGGCGAAAAACCGCCAAACGCAAATGTAAACACCGGACGCACGTCACTAAAATAAAAGAAGACGATAAAGAATCAATAGTTGGATATCAATAATGGACCATGATTATGCTTTGCCTGCACGTTCTGCTGCTGGAGGAAGATCCGTGAAGCGGAAACGCACGGGTGACAGAAATGACTCGAGAAGGGTTTGGGACAGGAGAAGAGACATGACTCGCGTTAACATTGGAGTTGCATTTCCACGAGCTTCGTGACAAACTGGAAACTACAGAGAGATGCCGATCTCGCTTGCATTCTAATAAACAAGTAAGCACCCATTCAGCTAACTATATCTATCCGTAACTTATATGTTGTGAAACGATGATGGCATGTGTAAAACGCAGACGGACTAGCTCTCATGTACAGTATAATGTAAATTCACATTTGTTGTAGATATAGCTGCAGAAAGTAGCTTCATATGCAGTTCACCATCTTTTTCAATATCATAGTATAAACGTAATTATAATTATTAACGAAAGGTGACCGTGTTTTTTAACATCTATTAATACTAGCTAGATGGAATATTGATTCAATAGCCCTGATAATTCATATATCTCTCCGTTCGAAGAGACGTGATTTTAAAAACACTAAGTTAGAATGAGTGAGGAATGTGGGGAGCGACAGAGCGTGCGTGTTCATTACAATGGCATTACAAGTGAATAGCCATAACTAAACGTAACAAGAATAGAGATATAATATAAATAACAACACATTACCTCGTCAGTGAACATGTTATCTGCTGGAGATGCTAGATGGCTGGGGAATGACAGATCGCGCGTGTCCCAATGAACATCGTATAGCTGGTTCGCGCGCGCACTCCCTCTCTCTCTCTCGACAACAACAACAACTCCATGAGCACACGCTCTTTCACCACGTCATCAGAATACGTCTTTTGCTATTATTTTGATTGAGTGACCCCTGGTGGCCAAAAGTTACATTCTGTACGTTTAACGCTTTTTAAGGGATCACTTAAGTGAAAAAACAGCATTTAGGGGAAATTCTAGGAGTTTATGACGTTTCACTTAAAGAAACCCTAAAGTAACAGATAAGGGTTTTTTCTGCAACACCCTTAGGTTTAGGGGAAACATAAGGGCGAACTTAAGGGAAAACTGCACTTAAGGTGCTTTATGCAACCGGGCACAGGAAATCCTGATGTGTGTGTGTGGGGAACCCCGAGGACAAACACGCACGCGCTCTGGAGATTATCACGTGAAACGAAACAATATCCAATCAGAAAGCGAGATGATGGAAGACGGAAGCATAACAAACGCAGTAATGGCGCAGCACAGAGTGAAGCTGATGAGGACAGCAGAGACGGAGGATCAGCTCGGAGATTATTGGTGATTTGTGGCAACAGCACGAATGTTTAACAACGTGTCGTGTAAAACCCACCACAATATCATTCCAAACACTAACATCACAAAGTCTTGCGAGATTTTGAGAGATTTCCTGTGTTCACAGTCGAGACTCTGGTTGAAAATCTGTTCGTGTGTGTGTGTGTGTGTGTTCGTGTGTGTGGTGTGTGTGTTCGTGTGTGTGTTTGTGTGTGTCTTCGTGTGTGTGTGTGTGTGTGTTCGTGTGTGTTGTGCTGTGTGTGATCACATCATGGCACACCACACACTATAGGAGTAAACGGTTAAATCTGGGGTTTTTTCTCCTCATGTTTGTGGTCGGTCACATTTTGAAAATCTTATAAGATGTAAACAATCCTTTGGTGTGTACCCAGCATTACTAACCCTGAAGTAAAAACACTAATAGTTATTATGTTTATCTAAATCAGCTGCTCTGTGATTACTAGGTGCAGTTATAATGATTATTTAAGAAACAGAATAGACTATATTATAAATAAATATTCAATATTTAAATGCATTTAAAACAAAATAAATATAAAATATGTCCCTCAATTTGTAAAAGCAAGCTAGACGTACAGTAATGCTTTGATTTATATTTTTCTTTGAGGTTTCAGAGCGTTTCATTCTGAAGGATTATTAGACTGATGAAGTTAAAACTGTAAAACTCTAATAGTTTTTCAGCATTGTGTAAATATTGAGATCACATGTTAATCTTCTTGTGTTTGTCAGAAGCAGAAATACTGGTTATAATTGCAGCCGATGTTCATAAGCGCTTTAATCCGCTCGTGTAGCGCTGACATGTACAGTCGTGTGTGTGTGTGTGTGTGTGTGTGTGTGTGTGTGTGGATCAGTGTTTTAAAGCTCAAAACTGTGCTTTTCTGTCACCGTCTGCTTTTATAAACTGAGGGACGAGCTGATATGATCCTCTGTGGTGATTCAGCTGCACTGAACATGAAATATGACTTTAATCTCTATATTATTATGATGCAGTTGTGTTTACCTTTCCTCACCACCTGAACCGCAGGCTGATGCGCCTCCGGGGGCGGGGCTTCTGCAGGCTCCTCCCCCCATTGGCTGGGAGGAGCGCTGGGGGCAGGATCAGGAAGCTCCGCCCCCGGTCCGTCTGTAAAAGAGCTGCGCTCATTGGCGGTCTCGTTTGTGGGCGTGTCATCTGAATCCTGACTCCACCCATCCTCCAGGTCTCGGAAGATCAGCTGTCGCAGGGTTTCCACTGAGCAAACCAGAGACAAATACATATTTTATCTTTAATAACAAGATATTCAGGAGCAGAACTGTGTTGTATTATTGTTTTATGAGCAGGGTTCGTACAGACACTATCTTTTCAAGCACTACTTTTTTGGTTTTCAAGGACTACAATCAGATATCTCACTTATCAAAACAATATCTTAATTATCTTTATAATATATGAATATATGATTGACCTGAAGAATGAAAGCTGTATCATATACTTTGATATTCATATGAGCAATATCACATTCATAGGCATGCAAAATGTCTTTATATGTTTATCAGTCAGGCTGCAACGTTAATTTTGCATGAAAATATTGTTTCATTGAACAAATTAAAGACTAATTCAATATTGTCTTTCAATAATTCAAGCACTATTCCAGTTCCTCTTCATAAATATGGCTTTTTTCAAGCTTTTCCAGGACTTACATTTCAAAAAGTCAAATGTTCATTCTGGAAAGACAGAACTTCTGTTTCAATTTTATCATTTTTTCAAAGTCAGAGTTATTTTAGTATTATTTATAACCTATTATAGTATATATTAATATGTTGCTGCATAATAAAGCTAATAAACCTGCTGCTGAATCAAAGAACACATATATACTCTCGCAGAAATATCACTCTCTCTTGACTGAGTAGCTTTAATAAGGATTAATCTATATCTAATGTTTAATTTATACAGAAGACTGAAGTGTTTGATAACCTTATTCGATTTCTTCTTCAATACCCAAACTGGAAATCTTAAAGCACTGTTTACAAGGTCAAATGGGTCAAAAACAATGAAAACAATAACTTTTTGTAAAAAATTGAGTATAACGTGATGATATAACAGGTTTCTGTGAAGATTGCAACACTAGGGTTCACGCTCACCGTCCTGAAGAGCCGCTTCTGCAACGCCAGCTTTGGATTGGAGGAAGCCGTCCCCGTCCTGGCGAACGCTGGCTCCTGATTGGCCGGTGGGAGTGGTGGGCGTCAGAGCACATTCATCATCACTGTTCGAGTCCCGTTCCAGAGACACGGACGCCTCCGACAGAGACACGTCTACAGAGAGCCGGGAAACACATGACCTTTAACCCTCATCATCATGTGACTGACACTGGAAACACACAGGCTCAGTGCTGATACAGATTCACTTCCTCAGAGTAATGTTCACTGATGACACGCTCACAAATGAGAACTTTTATTCTACTTTTAAATCTACAAGATAAATGATAACATTCCTGATCATAGTAAACATTGTGTAAAATGACAATGTGTTGAGTTTTTTTGTGAATTTTATTTTGTTTAATGTGTTTATATTTTGTACGCTGCATGCTTTCTTCTTCTACGCTGAAGGTTTATTGTACAGCACTTTGGTTAAATTAGCTATAGAAATACATATTGACTTGATTATTATATACACTAACTTTCAAAAGTTTGGGGTCATTAAGATCTGTTAACTCTTCTGCTCACCAAAGCTGCATTTATCTGATTAAAACCATGGTTAAAATAGTGAAATATTTTAACAATTTATAATTGTTTTCTATGTGGATATACAGCAAAGTGTAATTTATTCCTGTGATCATTACATCATTACTCCAGTCTTCAGTGTCACATGATCCTTCAGAAATCAGTACAATATGTGGATTTGATGCTCAATTTATGATTATTATCAATGTTGAAAACAGTTTTGTGTGAAATATTTCATTTTTCAGGATTCTTTGCTAAATAAAACAGCATTTATTTGAAATATTAATCTTTTATGGCATTATGAATGTCTTAGTCGTCACTTTCGATCTTGTAACGCTCGCTGAACAGTTGCTGACCCCTAACCTGTGGTGTTTATACATGTTTAATCTCCAGATATGGTAATATGAAGAGTCTCTCACCGTCACCGAGCTGATTGGCTGATGAAGGCACACCTGAGGACCTGAAACACACACACACACACACACACAGATTGATTAGAGAGGACAGTGGTGTTCAGTGTGTGTGTGTTAGGGTGATAATCCGTCCCGCACGTCACATAGTGAGAACATGTCCCGCTTTTCATCAGTCTGCTGGTTTTTAATGATCATATTAAGAAAACTTGACTTTTATTTATTCTTTTTGCGGTGTAGTTTTTCAACTATATTTAACAGCGCTTCGTCAGAAGTACAAATACAACAGCAGTTTATAAACCCCTATCCAATGGTTAAAGCACAGGAGTAAACACGTCACTAGTGGGTGTGACAGCTGTCAATCAAAATGTGGAGCGGTGATTCGTTACATGTGTTTCTGTCAGAAAACAAATGGATAATTCGGTATATTAAATTTTTAATTTAACAGAATTGACCAACTTTATTGATAAATTAATATTAATTCACATCCTTACTAAAAAATATGGATGTTTTTGGTGTAATATATTCTTAATATATAAGCAGGCCCGGCTGCAGGATGAAATGACTGAGGGGGCATATGAAATTGTTAAGGGGGCTTAATTTTATACCATCAATGAACAATACACTGAGAACTCGCTTTGGAACGACATATTTTTAAATGCAGCGCTCCCTAAAACACTCCATATCCAACTGCACAGGTAACCGCGTAATATAAAGATAAGCCGTAGGGCCCGGGGTGGGCGATATGGCAAAAATATCATATCACGATTTTATTCAGGAAAATCATGATTTTATCACAATTTTCTTTCATGTTGGTTTTACTATTTTGCATGTGACTGAGCATTACAGCCAAACTAATTCCCCTGTTTAAAAACAAAGCCTTTCAAGGTAACAAAATATGAACTATACATCGATTCTTATTAAAGCTAGATTTAAAGTTCTCAGTCAAGTTCTCAGTTCTCAGTCTTGTTGTTGTATTAACATTAAAGGATTAATTCCCCCCAAAATGAAAATTGTCATTATTTATTCTCCTAAGTTGTTTAAACCTGAATAAGTTTCTTTCTTCTGTTGAAAATAAAGTTATTTTGAAAAATGTGACTTCTATAGTATATTTTTTCCAATGGAAGTCAATGGGGACCAGCAACCGTTTGGATAGCCCCATTTTTCAAAATATACTTTTTTTTTTTTTTTGCACGAAAAATAAATGAATACAGGATTGCAACAACATTAGAGTGAATGATGATAGACATTTATTGTTGGGTGAACTATCCTTTTAAGGGGCTACTGTCACTTTAAGACCTGCACGCATCCAGAGCCACGCATCTAAGGCCTGAGACACACTGGCTGCGTGGCGTGAGCGTGGCGTTTCTGTTGCGTGTCAGCTGCGTGGCGGCTGCGTCGCGTTTTCTGTGTCTTTGCACATCAGAAGCGTGTCTGACGCGGCGCTGCTGACACGGATCACCCTTGTTCGACATATGGGAGAGAGTTAATTGTGCAAGCCCTTCGTGTTAAGCATAAATATAAAGCCTACTGATAAAGACACTGTCAGCACAGCAGTATTGACAGCAAAATAGACTACAGAATATTTCGTTCTGGTGCAATATTTGAAAATTGATGATTATGCCTATTTATTCATTTATTTTTAAATTAGACCTATATTTATATCTGAATTTGTCAAAAATGTAATTTATCAATATGTATTCGTGTACAAAATAACACATAAACATCTTTTCCTATTCTATTTTGCCTGGAAACGCTTCCAACACGCTTGCGTGTCGCGTGAAAAATAGGCGTCGGTTCTATTTCTAGCATGCACGCGTTTTCCGCGCGTGGTTAAAACGCCTGAGACGCGCGTGTCACGCAGGCAGTGTGCAAGCTCTAACCTGTTAACATGGGAACCGAAATAAAAACGGACACGCCACGCAGCTGAGACGCGCACGCCACGCAGCCAGTGTGTCTCAGGCCTAATGGACATGCATATGTCACGCACTCTATTTTCTCTCAAATGTGTGGTTTCACTTTAGACATAAGTGTTTATGTAAACCTTGTGTGTATTTGACAGTATGTTAGCGCAATAAGACTTGAAAGATAACTTAGTCCAGTAATCAGGCGTAATCACGGTTTAGTGTGTGTGCTTCGGGTACGCGCTCAGCAAAGCGCATGTTAGTTAGATCCGCGCAACAAAACGCGGAAATGTTTAACCGGCAAAGATTTAATGCACAGGCAGATAATGAACTTTTATGAACTGCAGTGTCCTGTGAGTGTTAAGCCCCTTTCACACAGCACTTTGAACCCGGCAAATTGCCGGCAAATTGCCAGAGTGCCTTCTGTGTGAACGCAAACACGACCCGGGAATGATGCCGGGACCGATCCCGGGTTGAGGACCTAGTAACATTGCCGTGTTCAGACCCGGAACGCGCGCTGTGTGAACAAAAGCCAGAACCAATGCCGTAAGGGGTGTGTCATAGTGATGACGCATGTGCCATCGCGCGACTCTGTTGCTCTTAGAAGAAAGTTTGTGTTCGTCATCTACAAAGAAAGAATGAAAAAATGTCTGCAAACTGGAATGAAGCAGAGACAGGAGCTCCTCACAATCCGCGCTGCAGCTGCGATCGTTCGCCAGCTCTGTGGAAAGGTGCGTGTGTGCACATGTTTTCGACGCGTACGTTACACGTCTCATCCTGACGTCACACGGCTTTCCGGGACATTAACGGGTTGTGTGTGAAAGCACTCACAGATCCCGGCAAATCACTGGCAGTGTAAATGAACCGAAATCAAACAATCCCGGGACAAATGACGGGTCACATTATCCGAGTATTTTCCGGAATCTCTGTGTGAAAGGGGCTTTACACTGCGTTAACATGTGATGTGAATATACGTCATGTCTCTGGCTCAGTGCCTGCTCGCGAACGCACGTTTGAATCTGGCAGTGATGTCACGTTAAACATTTCGTTTGAAACCATGAATACAAAAATGAAACTGAGGGGGCACAAATCAGATCTGAGGGGGCAATGCCCCCTTTTGCCCCCTCGTGGCGTCGGGCCTGTATATAAGACTGTCAATGATCTAAATTCATGATGGTTTTATATTTTATTTGTTCATTATTTAGTTGGATTTCAGTCAGAAATGTTTCAGTAATAGTGATCTGCATGATAATGTCATGTAAAATAAACACATGTTATGTTACACTGTGATGTAATGCTGTTTTCTGGAAGAGACTAAAGAAAAGAGTATTTTGATCAGCTGAAAGGCAGAATACTAATGTTTTTATTAAAGAGCAACATGCAGGTTGAATTTATAACTGAATTAAAACTTGATATTGTCTGAAGAGGTCTTTTAAAAAAACATATGTAGAAATTACTAATAAAATCTCATTTGATGTAGAGATTTTGATGAAAATGTGTTAGGCTCTGGAATACGCCTTTCCCGCGAGCAACGCGTCATATGACGTAGGCCGAGGCAAACAAGAGCTGGCGTTCAGCTGTAGTTAGAGCGGTAGTGAGAGACAGAGAAAGTTTTAGATCGAGTTTTAGAGACGCCATAATGGTAAATTGTAGTGTTTGTTGCACGAATTCCAGCCTGTCATGACATCGTGTCCATCATTTTCCTTCTAGGAAAAACAAGGCTTTTCGTTCTTGGGTGCGTTTTATGCAGCTGAAGAGAGCAGACTTCACTGCCGCCGCGTGTCACCACACACTCGGTCGTTTGTAATGCACATTTCACTCCGGAGAATTACAGACCTGGAGATTTTTTGCATCACAGACAGATGATTTAATTAATACGGCTTTGCAAACATTGCATTTTGCTGTCTTGCTCTACGGTGTTTCCAGTGTGAAGTATTTACACACAGCTCAATGCTATCCTGCTTGCTGGCTGCAAACTGCGGAGTGGACTCCTGAGGGGGGTCTCTGTGTCTCATTGAGCCGCGCCTCCGTTCAGGAAATCCACTCCACAGTTTGCAGCCAGCTAGCAGACTCGCCGGTGGGAATCACTTTTGGAGTCATTTCATTAGGATATCGGATATCTCTGCAGGTTTGATCAGGAAAATCCGTTACATGAATTACACTGGTATCTTTCCCGGTTCCGATACTGGATCGGGTCGGCCCCATCCCTACCTGTGGGCCATCATAGGCATGCTCGTCAACATCAGAGAACTCGGTTTCTTCATTCGCATCCATTGTAATCTGAGCTTGAACTTGACCAGACTTTTTTTTTTTTTTTTACAGACGCGGAAGTTATTTTATCACAATTTATCTCAAAATATCGTTAATGGCTAAATATATTACTCCAGTTAAGAATATCTAGTTGTTCTATCATCAACATGCTATATAGTGGTGTCCAACCTGATTATATAAGAGTTTGAGGTCATGTTTTAGTGTTGGTAACACGTCCCACACACACACATGTGGTGTGTTTGCTGGTGTTCAGTGTGTGTGTGTGTGACGTACCGCACTGGTGACGCTGGTTTAGCAGATCCTGACCCCTGAGTGGCTGAAGAGATGGTCTTCTCCAGCTGCTGTTTCCATCTGACACACAACACAGTCACATGATCATACAGAAGTCCAGCTCTCAAACCAAGACCATGTCTTTCTCAACATCAGCGTTACAGAAATGTGTTCAAAACATGATATACGAGAACATCGTCAACTCTCTGAACCGCTCTGCACTTATTTTAACGTGTACTTTATTGTATCCTTGTATTTACTCAATGAATTCATAAAACCTGCATGCAAAATCTTAAAAACATGAAACTGAAACCTGAAATAATATAAATTGTAATTGATGATAAACTCATTTCAGTTTATTACCAAGGCATTATTTTTGATTTTCCAAGTTGTTTAAGTTGAAGCACTAAAATTATCAGCTGGAAATTAATAGAAACTTAAATGGAAATAAAAATAAATTAAACCTTTATAGCAATATAACAGCAATATAAAAAAATGACAAAAGCACTAAAATTAACATGGAAACAAAAAATTAAATAAAAGCAAATGTAAAATAATAATATAAACTAAAAGAACAATGAAAAGAACTCAGAAAGCATTGTATAACTGGTTTAGTTGCAGTATAACTGCTTATATAAATGCCCCGTTTCAACTATAATAATGACAGCAGGCATAAATAAAGCTCTCTGATAGGCTGCAAACCTGTCAATCAAACACAAGCAGCCAATGAGGACTCACGTGTTCTTCTCTGACGAGGTGCCGGCCACCAGCTCATAGATCTGTCTCTCAGACGTGCTGATCACATACAGCGCTTTATTATCTAGAGAGAAAGCCATGACATCAGACGTGTGTCTATATCCTCCGGCAAGCATCAGCTCAGTGTTTATTTAAAGGTGCAGTGTGTAGGTTTTAGAGGAATCTAGTGGTGAGGATGCGAATTGCAATCAACAGAAGTTACGGTGGCCGACAGGAAGTGATGTCGTCGTCTGAGACAGCAGAGAGTAGACCGTTAAGCAATGAGGTTTCTTTACGAAGATAAAGAAATTAGGTTTACTTAACATTGTTTTAGTGAATAATTATTGCGCTTATTATTGTTACTTGTTCATCATTGTGTCAGTGTTTTATTCTCTGACTTTAGCTAGATCTTTGCATGAAGAACAACACAGTGACAGAAGGAGTTTGTCCGTTTAGGGCCACCGTAGAAACATGTTGACGTAAGTGTGTGTAGATAGAAATGGCTAAGCTAATAAAAACACAACGGTTTCTTTATGTCATTATGTAAGGTCTTCATCATGTTATATGATATTGTATTTCTGTCAACAGCTCCTCCTAAGGATGACACAGTGCACCTTTAACAAAGACTCTGGGATGCACTTGATGAAGTGTTAAATATGTGTGTGTGTGCGGTGTGACCTCTGACCTGTGGCGACGGACCGCACGAGGGAGGAGTCGAGGCGCACGACGGGACAGAAGGGTGTTTTGAGGTCTGTAGCTCCGCCCCCGACTCCGCCCAGTGCACGTGACGGACAGCGCAGGATGAGCCGCTCGTCAGGACCCTTCTGAAGCAGAACCAGCAGATCCGACAGCAGCAGCGCCTGGATCTCTGCACACACACACGCACGCACGCACGCACACACGCACACGCACACACACACACACACGCACGCATGCACGCACACACGCACACGCACACACACACACACACGCACACACACACGCACACACCCACACACACACACGCACGCATGCACGACACCACGCGCACACACACCACACACACACACACACACACACGCACGCATGCACGCGACACCACACCCACACGCACGCACACGCACACCAACAACACGCACACACACACACGCACACGCGCACACACACTTTATAAACTTCATGCAGGTCACAATAGAGTATAGTTTGTGTATTTAAGCTTTGAGGTTTTTTTTTAAGTTATTTCTCCAGCCAATATGAAAATAATTATAATCATAATTTAAATTAAATTAGTTACACTGTAAAAATAAACAATATTGTAGTGTAAAATACAATCAGAAAATCTGGAAAAATATATGGAAATATGTTTTTACATATTTGTATAAATCCTTTGCTTTAAAATGTATTAAAATGTACAGTTTAAAAAATATTATATATATTTTAACATTTCTATAATAATATAATAATAATGATAATAATAATAATAATAATATGATAATAATCAATATTATAATAATAATCAATAATAATATTTGTAAACCGTTTTCCCTGATAGAATATGATTATAAGTAATAATTAAAATAAATATTTTTATATTATTTAAATTGTAAAAAATAAAAATGACATACATAGCACAAATAATATTGTATCGTAAAACAAAAACAGAAAATATGGAAAAATATATGTAAATATATTTGTCCATAAATTACAGATATTTTGCTTTAAAAAATATTCAAGTGTACAGTTTAAAAATATATACTAATAATTGTTTAATATAATAATCAATAATATTTTTAAGTTTTCCACACTGAATATGATTATAAAGTAATAACATAAAAAATTATGACCATATAGAGCATTTAATTTTAAAATGTATTTAAATGTATAACTGCAAAAAATATATTAATATTAAAATAAAATAATATAATATACCAATATAATAATACTATTTTTCTTTAAGTTTGACCTATTGAATAAGATTATAAAGTAATAATAATTATTATTTATTTTAATTATATAAATTAAATCAACAAATAAATATATTTAGACTGCAATAGTAGTATTGTATTGTAAAAGAAAAGTAAAAAAAAAGGAAAAATTGCATCCCTGATGCCCATCAGGAGAGTTGACTCCAGTAAAACCCCCTCTCCCTATATAACACTGATCAGGGTATATGACATGACTCCTGCAGACACTGATCAGGCTGGTGATCGAGCTGATTTACCGATGGCTTTGTCTTTGCTGACTCTCCATGTGAGCGGCCCCTCGTGGATCATCCTCTTCGTGGTCAGATCCAGATTCTGTGAGGAGGAGAAATGAACCGCAGCGTGAGGAACGATGTCCCGCCGTTAATGAGGCGTACGGGACGAGAGAAGGACAGAAAGGGGCGGTACCTTGAACTGCGCTGCGACGGGATTGGCCTGTCTCTCCAGAGGCGTGAGGTCGAGCCTGCGCTGGTATTGGCTGAGCCGGTGTCGGTGCTCCGTTTCCCTGACGACCTCGTTCACGGCCTGAAGAATCCCTCGACAACACACCTGAGCTCTCTGAAGCGGCTGCAGATCAGGAGAGGACACTGCACACACACACACACACACACACACACACACACACACACACACACACACGCACGCACACGCACGCACACGCACGCACACCTTGTTTTAGCCTGAACCTAAGGCAGCGTTGCATGCACATATCACATGATAACGTGTGTGTGTGTGTGTGTGTGTGTGTGTGTGTGTGTGTGTGTGTGTGTGTGTGTGTGTGTGTGTGTGTGTGTGTGTGTGTGTGTGTGTGAGAGACTCACTCTCGGTGTGTTTGATGATGTTGTCCAGTAGCAGTGGATATTTAGTCAAGCGCTGCATCTCCGACACCAGCAGATCCTTCAGCTGTAACCGTCGACAGTGAGGACTAGCCTCACACTCCTGACACACACACATCACCATCATCATCCTCATCATCACCATCCTCATCATCATCACGAGTGTGTGTGTGTTACCTGTATGAGGTGTGTGAATCGCGGGTCTTTGCGCTTGTTCTTGATGAGCTCGAGTGCTTGACTCTGCTGACTGCACAGCTGAGACACCTGCTCCTCAAACTGCTCTCCGGCCTCTCCCTCGAACTACACACACACACACACACACACTCCGCATGAGTCGCAGGCCTCTCGGACAGCAGCCCTGTATCTGAGGAGGGACACACTCACTCTGGCCAGCATGATGTCCCCGATGCCCTGAACGATGGGAGACTCCCTGCGCTTCCTCATGGACTCACATAAACTCGCTGAGAGAGAAAGACAACTTTAGTACTTCAGCACTTACAGTCATCACACACACACACACACACACACACACACACACACACACACACACACACACATATATATATTAGATTATATCCGTGTGCCTCTTAATCATTAATTCCCTCGTTTAGCATCTGTTCTCTGATGATGCGATTCCACCAATGAAATCCACCAATAGCAAACCACATCCATCCAACCATCCAATCAAAATAAAGCCCCGCCCTACATTTGTTGTTGTTCCAGGAAACCGTATTGAGCGCAACAGTCGGGTTTCAGAACTAAAAACATCAGCCTGCATTATTTCATCTCAGTTTTAAAATAATCGTGTTTAACTGCAGAACTCGTGGTGAAAACTACATTACCCATGATGCTGTACTGAAAAATCCACCAAACTACATTACCCATGATGCTGTACTGAAAAGTCCACCAATCAGAGTGTCGAAACAAACAAAATGTGCCAAAATAGCTCTTTAGCTCCGCCTACTTCCACAAAGCACTGCGAATGACGTTATTGAGTCGATCGCTCTACGCTCTCGAAATAATTAAATATTTAAATATACAGTATATGCATATTTTGCAATAAACTTAAAAAAATGATATGTATATATAAAAAAATGAAATGCATAGTTTTATATATCTCTAGTTTTTAACTTCATTATGCTGTTTGCAATGCTTCATGGGATTGTAGTTCGTTCCCTCACTGAAGCCGTTAAGTACACAGTCTTGTACTTTGTGTTTTCGTCTCATTTACAAATACTTAATTATTCATGGCTTATAACACTTTAATGAATCTTTCATTATAATCAGAATCAGAAAATACTGTCAACAGCCAGAAAAATACATTTCCTCCATGTTTTTAGGAATAAAATGTTGTTTACAATAATGTGATTGATATATGAACAAACCCCTCAATGAAATCCTACAGAATATAGACACGAATAAAACTAGGCATTAGTGTGTGTGTGTGTGTGCCACTGAAGTGGAGAACAACACTTAAGTGTATTTTGGATGTTTTCTTTCAAGGCAAGGCAAGTTTATTTATTAAGCACATTTCATACACAATGGTAATTCACAGTGCTTTAAATAGAAGAAATTAAAATAATCAAAAGAAATAAACTTATTCTAAACTGTTTGAATTATTCGTAAGAAATACAGAACTAGTCTGAAGCGACATGTTATGAAAAGCCTCAAGCCCCGTTCACACTACAAGCGACACGATACCATTCATTTCAATGGTGAGCGGGCGATTTCCGGCGACAGCGACCGGAGGGGCGTGTCTGGCGGCGCGACAAAGTTGAGATCTGTTTAACTTTATGCAAATGAAGAGCGACTTTCGCGAGCGACAACCAATAGGAGTGAAGTCAGTGTAGCGCGTCACTCTTCAGTGCTGAGTCTGACCCAGGCAAGTTGAACGGGGAAGCTCATTTTAGCAGTCAGAAACTGCCCTATAATGTATGATATATTCCGTTTTCATACAGTGGTATTCTTTGGGCTTTAATTTCCTAGGGGGACGGGGGGGGGACATGCCCCCCCCCACTTTTCAAAATCCCGTGTGTGCCCCCCCCCCACTTTCAAGTTCGTTTTTTTTTTTTTTTTAACCGCACGCCGTCACCCGCCCAGGAGGAGCAGAATATAGCCTGTCCCGGGATGGGGGGGGCGTCCGCATCCAGGTGCGTCGCGTCTACACCATATCCACCTCTAAAAAAAAGCTCGCTGAAAGTTCTAAAAGGCAGGTATAAAAGAGAACTGGATTCTGGCGCGCTGTCTGTGCGTCGTGTTTCCCTGTACGTCGGACTCAGGACATTCACAGCCAGCGCGCCAGAAAACCAGTTCTCTTTCGCACTTTTAAAAAATAATAAAAACACACATTTATTTCCAAAATTTCCGTTTTGTCAATTGTTTTCCTCAAAGAACAGTCTTAAATGAGTTTTAAAAAAAAACCTTAAAGAAAGTCAAGCGTAAATGAGAAAAATTTAAAAGGGTAAGATCCTGTCTCAGCGACAGATCTTAAAGGGACAGCAAACCAATTCTGTCTATCAGTAAAATTAACCAAAGAAAAAAAGGGGAAAAAGAGCAAATTACTTTATGATCTTGTCTAAAGAAAGTTGTAGATTTAATAAGGATTAATTTTATTTAATTTATAATGTATGCAAATGGAGACTATTTGATAACCTTATTCAATTTCTGTATATTTCGTACCTGTTTTGACAGGGGAAAAGGGAAAAGGCAAATATGACATTTTTTATGGGTTTTAAAAATGAAGATTGTTTTTAAAATTTAATTAAATTAAAAGTTGTTATATTTTGAACCCTAAAAAATGTTTCAAATTTGGGGGAAAGGGGGGGGGGTCCTTTTAATCGAGAAGTCAGTTGCTATATTAATATCAGTGTTTCTGGCCTTCATTCATAAAAAAAATGCTATTAAAAAAAAATTTTTTAAAATTACTATCTTTATGTAGTTTTTACATTACAGTGGGAAAATTTGGGGCTCACATAATTTCAAAACACAAAACATTAATTTGGGGAACATTTTGACTTTATAAAATTAATTTCCTCAA